>JACXVL010000741.1:0-22683 GCA_014898675.1 Athelia sp. TMB | reverse complement strand
AGGACGAGCGCGGTGACTTCGCGCACGATGACGGACTTCATGGCGGGGTGCGCCTGCACGAGCGTGAGGAGGTGGTGCGAGGCGCGGGCGCATATGGACTTCTCGGTGTCGCCCTGAGGGAAAACGCGTGTTAGCTAAGGGGATATATGAAAGATCGTGGGACGTACTAGCTTGTTGACGAGCAACCTGAGCAGATTGTGCTCCTGCTCGGGTTTAGAGCGCAGAAGTGCGCCAATTAGTGACAAGGATTGAGTGCGCACGTATGGCAGCGGGTCGAGGGAGAGCGTCTGAACAACTGCAGTCAGTCATGGTCGTCTTGTATGTTAAGCCAGGAAAGAAATGAAAGCAGTGAAAGGATTTGAGATAAAAACTATTGGGACGTCCAGGCATAGCTAGGGGAAGGGCAAGCGAACAGCAGACTTGGATACGAGACATACCTCCAACACCTGCAGGACTCCAAAGAACCACTTCTTCAGCCAGTCTTCAAACCACCACACGAGCAGATGGCCATCCGTCACAGATGGGTGTAGAAGCGGCTGGTCGCGGAGGTATCTGTAGATCATCATAAGCAGCCGTCCCCCACAAACTCCATAGCCTGAACTGCGACAGAGGACAACACAACACAACGCACCTGAGCTTGCGGTCCGGCGCCCCGCCGCCGACCCACCAATCCACCACACACCGCAGCGCCTTCAGCCCCTCCCCGCGCCCGCCGCCGCCCTTCCCGCGCGCGCCCATCGCGCTGAGCGTCTCCAGCGCGCGCGTGTTGTACACGGGCGCGCTCTGCACGAGCAGCGTCAGCGCGGACAGCCGGTCGCTCAGCGTGCCCGAGGCGAGGATCTGCGTGAGGAAGGAGTACTCTCCCGGGGTGGAGGTGAGCGTCGAGGACGGGCCGGCGCCGGAGGACTGGTGCGCGGCGAGCGCGGAGGCGTGCAGGTCGGCGGCGCGGGCGGTGATTTGCGCGAGCTGGGTGGGCGTCGGCGTGGGGGACGGGGCGGGCTTCAGCGGGGGCAGGGCGGCGTACCAGTGCGCGGTGGGCTCGATCAGGAGCTTGCTGCGCTTTTGAGCGGGGGCGGGTGCGGGGATGGAGATGGGAGCTGCGGGCGTGGGTTTTGCCTTAGGCTGGGGTTGCGGTTTTGATTTCTTGGGCGTGTCCTTTATCTCGCTTTTTGGTTTTGATGTCGCTTTCTTTGGAGCGTCGTCTTCAGCGTCCCCGACGCGCAGCCCGCTCAGGAACGCGGAGACCTCGCCCTGCAGCTCCGGCTGGTCGCAGCGTTAGTCGAGATCGTCGAAGCAGCACAAAGAAGGACGCACATCTTCCTCCCCAGCCGCTCCATCGGGGTGATCTGAGACGTCGCCGATGAGCTCGAGATCGCGCTCGTCGCCGCCGAGCGCCAGGACATCCGCCTTCGACAGCGCCGCTTTTGAGTTTTGCGTATCAGGCTTCCTCTCCTTCTGCTTGCCTTTCAAAGCTACTTTCCCTCCTTGCGTTTTCTCTGGCTTTGCCGGCCGACCCTTATCGGTGCGCAAGCGGGCCATCAGGAAGTGCAGAAACTGATGCGATCGAGGATTGAAAAATTGAGGAGGGGGTGGGTAACGTGGGCTGCCTTTTGCGGCACTAACGCTTCAGGCCGCTTTTGGAAGTGCGATTCTGCGGTGCCATTTCCCGCGCATGGTCCCTTCCAACAGGCGCTGAGGCGGGCACAAAGTCTCCCGCGCCACAATCAAAGACCCCATCAAACCAGCCCAGGGGCTTCCCCGAAAAGGGACCTCCCGGACATTAGCGATCGACGCGCCGCGTCGTCGCCCCCGTCCCCTTTCCTTCCTCACCACCACCATCACCACCACCACCACCCTGCTGCCGTCTCCCCGTCTCCCTCCCCAACCCTAGCAGGTGCGTATGATCTGGACATGAATAGTGGAGTTGGCGCGTTGGTAGGGTGCATACTTCTTGAGGGCGGGATGGGTTTGGGGCTGGACAGCGCAGACGGTAGGCGGACGTGCTTATGCTCCGGTGCACCGCTGGGTGTCGTCGTTGGGCGCATCTTTGGGTTAGGCTTGTAGTATTCTGTATGGATCTTTATAAATCAATATCTCACTGTTTACCCCCTCTGTCCCGCGGCGCGCCCTAAAAATTACAATCCCTCCCTGCTCCCACCGCCCAAGCATGCCTTAGAGCTCCCTTTCCAGTCACAAGTACTCATAGAATCCAACTAATTTGCTTTTCATGACTATATCACCAAAAATGCGGTTTGTATTACACATTACTTTGCGATAATCAATGCATACACAACTTATAAAATGAGGGGCAGCGGTAGGATGGGTAGCAGAGGCAGAGGATTGGCAACTATGATTATGGGGGAAGAGTGAAATGCACCTTAATACGGCTTAATTACTACAAGTTGTCAATCAGAGGGAGGGAGGCGGCAGTGGCGGCGACGGCGGCGGGGTGGTAGGTGGTGAGAGGAGAAATGGGGACGGGGGCGACGACGCGGCGCGTCGATCGCTAATGTCCGGGAGGTCCCTTTTCGGGGAAGCCCCTGGGCTGGTTTGATGGGGTCTTTGATTGTGGCGCGGGAGACTTTGTGCCCGCCTCAGCGCCCTTCCAACATCCAATCATCTCTGGCCCTTCGTCAATCAGCACAAATTTTAACTGGCTTTTGGGCCTCGCGATGACTTGGAGAGGCTTTTTTTTCAGCCGCTTCTTTTCCAAGCTATTATTAAGTGTATCAAGTCAAAGAGCTCCGCTTACTGGCCTCTGTGCACGCAGATTGATCTATGTGTAGTAGCATGCATGTGGGGTGGCATAGACTCGGAGTGAGGAAGAGAGAGAAGCTAATTCTATAGCTATTTATTTATGCTTGTGTCGTGTCGAGTTCAAATTGATGTTGAATTTGCAACCTGGCGGAGTTCTAATTACTGATGCACGTGCTCCTAAATGCTTCGGTCCTTTCGGTCTTACGGCTCGGTCCTTCGGTCGAACACACTTTGATCACCGCCAGCCACGGTTGATCTGCGCAGTACTGGTGTACCTTTGATAAAGCCAGCATGTCGCGATCAAGTGCGTCCTCGCTATCTCCTCCCTCATGTCAATACCTAGCATCGAGAACGTCGCTGCGAAAGGCGTTCCGTACTTTACACCCGCCCAAGTCCCCGCCTCCGGGACCGCGATCGTCCCCCAGCCCAGCGGGAAAGAGGTTCCCCTGCTCTTCCAGCCCCTGACCATCCGCGGGACCACATTCCACAACCGCATCTTCGTGAGCACCCCGACTCCGCGCACCCCAAACACTAACCCGACACCCCGCCCGCAGCTCTCGCCCCTCTGCCAGTACTCCGCCGACAACGGCCACCTCACCCCCTGGCACCACGCGCACCTCGGCGCCATCCTCACGCGCGGGCCGGGGCTCACGCTCGTCGAAGCGACCGCCGTCCTCCCCGAGGGCCGCATCACCCCGCAGGACGCCGGCCTCTGGGCGGACTCGCAGATCGCGCCGCTCAAGGCGATCGTGGCCTTCGCGCACTCCCAGGGCCAGAAGATCGGCATCCAGCTCGCGCACGCGGGGCGCAAGGCGTCGACACGCGCGCCGTGGCTCGGCGGGTGCGTGACTGCGGGCGCGGCGGAGGGCGGGTGGCCGGACGATGTGCACGCGCCGAGCGCGATCCCGCGGGGCGAGGGCTACCTCACCCCGCAGGAGGCGTCGCTGGAGTATATACAGCGCGTCATCGACGCGTTCGCCGCCAGCGCGAGGCGCGCGATCGAGGCGGGCGTGGATGTGATTGAAATCCGTGCGTGCTCCTTTACTCTATCCATCGCGATTCGTGCCGATCGTCTCTGTCGCAGACAACGCCCACGGCTACCTCGCGCACTCCTTCCTGAGCCCCATCAGCAACAAGCGCACCGACTTATACGGCGGCACCTTCGAAAACCGCACGCGCCTCACCCTCGCGCTCGCCGCCGCCGTGCGCGGCGCCATCCCGCCACACACGCCGCTCTTCCTGCGCATCTCCGCGAGCGACCTGCTCGAAGACTCCCTCCCCACCGAGCCCTCCTGGACCACCGCCGACACGCTCCGCCTCGCGCCGCGCCTCGCCGCGGCGGGCGTCGACCTCCTCGACGTCTCCGCGGGCGGCTCGCACGCCGCGCAGACGATCAGGGGCTTCGCGGGCTTCGGCGCGGGCCCGTACCAGACGCACCTGGCCGCGGCGGTGAGGGGCGCGGTGGGCGGCGCGCTGGTGGTGGGCGCGGTGGGCGGGATCCGCACGGGCGCGGCGGCCCAGGCGATCTTGGCGAGGGGCGAGGCGGACGTGGTGTTCGTGGGGCGCTGGTTCCAGCGCGACCCCGCGCTCGTGTGGACGTTCGCGGAGGAGCTGGGGGTGGAGGTGTTTGTGGCGCGCCAGATTGAGTGGGGGTTCAAGGGGCGGGGGAAGGAGCGGGCCGCGCATGAGGAGGCGGTGCCAGTGAGGCCCGCTGGAGAAGAGTGCGCTGTGGGCGCTTAGGTTGTGTAAATGGCGTATAGAAGTGAACGGCTTAGATTGGGTGGTAGCTCGAATTGCAATTTCAAGCAAGTGGCCAGGACCTCACATATCCGCAATAGGGCAAGATACTGGCAAGATATATATGCGCAAGCCCTTGAGCAAACCTTTGTAGCAGCCGCTTGCGCTGTGTGTTGGCCAGCGCGCCTTTCGTGCTGACGGAATGAATCTATGATTGGAGGCAAACCAGACGCGGAAGCCCTGGGATCTTGCGCCTGGGAGCGTGGATGCATGGCGGATTGAAGCGTAGCGAGTGCGCGAGTTAGCCGAAGTCTACGGGCGGGGTAGAAGTGCATAGCTGAGAGCGGGTGATTGAGCGTCGCGCCTGGGTTGGGGGTCAAAGACTGGAATGTGCGCCCGGTTCTGCGTTGGTGCGAGCAGATAAGCGGGGTAGCCTGTGCTGCTGTGGAGAATGCCTGGGGCGCGAGCCATATGTGGTTTCGAATCGTCCTCCTCCCTCTCGAACAGATTCGGATTTGTGAGTCTGCTTACGGGAGACTAATATGTGGTTGGAGATCCCGCGCGATATAGTGACTAAGAGCATTCGATTAGAACGAGCGGCGAACAGCCATACATGCAGTTCGGTCCCAACGCGTCATTCCCAGTTGTATGTCAGACGGCTTGCGCGTTCTATCTGGGCGTCTTCGCGCTGGGTCCAGAGCGAGGGAAATCAGATAGAGTGTGTAGAGCCTCGTTGTCGGCGGTCACAGACTCACAGGCTTCGAATACGCTTCGCGGGCCCAATACGTGATCCCGCTCGGAAAGTGCCACAGCCAGGCCACAGCGCCGATCATCACCATCGACGCATCACCACCCACTACCACCAACTGGCTCAGTCTCTGCGGAGAGCGAGGCACAACTTCAAGCTAAGCTTATGTATGTTTACAGGGAAACTGCACATATGCATCGTGCTTCTGTTCCGTGAGAGGTTGTTTGCTGTAAAATAATATGCAGCACATGACTCCCGTTACTAGACTCGTGACCAGTCTGAGTATGTAGCAAGCAGACGATACTCAGACTGGTACAATTCGGGTCGATTTGGCTCGTCGCGCGGATATTGTTCAGGGCCGGTCGAAACCAGTGCGTCATCAGCCAGCCCTAAACCCACTCCCGCTATTTGGAGCGCGTCCTCTGCCGATAGCGCTTTCAAACGAAGAATCCATTCATTATTGGCCAGTAGATATATTATTATCGTGACAAGGGTGGTTGACATCCTGCTGAGACTCAAAATTCCGTCCAAAATCACTCAAGGTAACATCATACAGCTACCTAAGGATTCTGGTAAGCATGAGAGCACTGCACGTCCAGAACCGGCTTGAACGTACTCAAAAAAGCGCCAGGCCTGCAGGAAGCTCTTTTCTCCAGGACTGGCAAAAAATCTGGTGTTTTTAGTAGTCGAGGAGGTCAGTAGAAGTCAGTAGAACGTCAGAACTGCAGAGGCTGGCTCAAGACGCGTCGAAATGGTGTAGTAGAGTTTAGGGCCGGCCGGTGACGTAGCGATTCCGACCGGCCCTGAACAATATCCGCGCGACGAGCCAAATCGACCCGAATTTCACCAGTCTTAGTATCGTCAGATTTATCTACATACTAAGAGTGGTTACGAGTCTATCCCGTTACCTCCGGCCCACGAGTTTGGACAAGCCTCGACTGCTGGATATATCTGCTCTAGCCGCGCTCCTGTGAAAAGTGTAAAAGCTCCATCAGCTATCATATAGCGCTCTATACTGTCTTCTCCGACTTTGCACCATCTTTACTCGGATGTCTGATCCTTCAAGATAAACACCCCCGCCCATTTATCCATTCACCGCGTCTCCAGTTTTGAAATGGCTGAGGTGTCTGAAAGCGAGGAAGATCATAGAGCGTCCGTGGTCCGTAAACATCTTATTGTCACTCCCCGTTGCGATGCTTCAGTGTTGACGAGATCGTAACAGAGATTCAGCACGCACGGCACTTCGGGTGGAACGGTCAACAATATCAATGGCCATTACATCTATGGCCATTTGAATCATTTCGACATCCACTTGCCACCTATACCCGCCTCCGAGTGGGGCCCAGTGCTCGAAGAAATCCGCAAAACATGTTCGATGCCACTGTTCAATGCGGAACAGCCATCGATTCATAGCCCCTCTGGTTCAAATATCAGCCAGGATGTGCTTGCTCAGTCGACTAGTGGAATATGCCACTCATCTGATGAGGGCTCGATCATCAGGATCCGCGTGATGATCGAGATGGTGCGCACGATGATGCTCAATCCGATGCTCTGCTCCTCTGCAAATCTTCTGGAGACATTAACCGCTCTTGAGCGAGTTCTACTCCTGACGGAACTGGCTGTCGAAGCCTATCGACATACGCCCTTAGCGAAGAGCCTTAGTCACGCGATTGCTAAACGGGTGGACTATTGCCGTAAACTTCTGCAGGAGCTGGTGGTATATCTGTCAGATTATCGCCGTATGCTTTCGGAGGCCTTTTTATACTTCATTCGAAGATATGTTTGCCGGAGATTGGGTCAGGGTGGCATGGGCCCTGTGATGGACTCTAGACTGCGAGAATGCCACAAGTCCTTTGCTGCATGTCTCTTTGCGTTAGGCCGGTGAGTGCACTTAAATCCACTTGTCCTCCTAACCTGAGGGTTACGTACAGCGCCGCGTGGCCGGAGCTAGAGAGGGGATCTGGTCAAGAAACTCTCGCTAGTCTGGCAGAATTCTATCGTCTACTGCAGCTCGAATCTACATCTTTGATGCATATAACCGTCGACTCGGTAACCGTCGTTAATCATCTGGGAAGGGAAATGCCCGTACCTCTAATTTTCTGCAGTTCCTGGCCGGTAAGATTACCCTGGTCTTATCCGAGTCTCATGAAATTGACATCCCGTTGCAGGATTTTCATACTGTGATATCTGGTTTCTGCAAAGACACTGCGGGGTATTATTTTATCCAGAGAGGCAATTATAGGATCTTGAATTCGGAGAATGATAGCGTCATCTCCCGTATGGATATTTCCACCTCGCTTGTGCTCGGCATGAAGGTTGAAATGAGCATTATGCTTCACACTCAAGCGGAAGGGAAACAAGGTAGTCAAGCGCACACATGCCCACGTTGTAAGCACGTGAATCGAAAAATTGTGACCAGCAGTGGATGGCTAAGCTGGTGAGTTTCCCGTCAACTTTGTAAGCACTCTACTAATGAATTTGCGTAGCCAGAAGTGCCAACTCAGATTCCACAACTCTACCGATGACGGCAGTATCAACTCCCCAGAGGTGTACGTCGTTGTACGTTGCCAATAATTGCTACTGACCCTCAACTCATCACAGCAGGCCTGTGGAGACAGAAAAGGCGCCTCAAGATATTCAGTATTTCTGCAGGATAAGCGTTCTGCAGGATACTGTCCATGAAATGGAAATCATAAAGAAAGCCGATGCGGAAGAGATTTCACCACGCGATCCTGAGAGCAGCTCCGCTTCTGACGAGACCCGCACGTTGGCTGAGGCCGCCGCACCTCTGCCGGGAGCTTCTACCGGCGCGGCAGCCGCCACTGGCAGCGAGACATTCACATCTCCCAACCAAACACCCACTGCTCAGCAGGTGGTCCACCAACCTGCAGATACACTCATAAACTCAATATACAAAGACGACCTCGCCAAGGTAAACGCTCTCAAGGACAAATCCGCTGCCTTGCTGGATCTCGGTCAGCGGCAGGACGCCTTGGCCGCCATTACAGAGGCGACCGATTTGATTCGGGCTCTGGCATCGAAGCACCCCGCTCTCAACGCAGAGCTAGCTCTGTCTCTTCGCGTCTTATCCTCCCGTCTCGGCGATGCTGGTCGAAGGGAGGAGGCATTGTCAGCAATCGCGGAAGCGGTGAAGCTGCAACGGGCTCTCGCAAATGAGCGGCCAACCGAGTTCAAGGTAGAGCTCGCTTCCAGCCTGAATCATCAATCCAACCGCCTCTCACGATTAGATCGGCATGAAGAGGCTCTGATGGCGATCCAGGAGTCGGTCGATCAGTATCGTGCTGCCGTAGAGGATCAGCCAGAGACGTCTCAACCAGGACTGGCAGCGTCCCTCTACAATCTTTCCGCCCGGCTTTCGAAATACGATCTCCAGGAGGAAGCTTTGGCGGCAATACACGAGGCATCGGGCATATACCAGCAGCTGGCGGTGGAAGACTCCGCGACTTACGAGAGGAAGCACAAGTTATCGCTCGCTAGGCTATCCGACTGTCTAAAAAGCTTCGGACAAAAGGAGGACACGATAGCAGCCTCCTTTCCAGGTGAGTCAACGGTTCTTCAAGATAGCCAGCTGCTAATGATAGGATAGTCGGCGCAGGTGAATCAGCAGCACGTCACCGTGACCGTGCGGCTTCCGATAGGCCAGGTGAAGCGACCGTCTATCCAGGCCCAATATTCAATACCATCGGCACATTTGGGGGAACGGTAAACAATGTCGTGGGCGATTACGTGACAGTAGATGAAGACTTAGGTGTGCATGATCACTGGGATATCGGTTTGTGCTCGTTGCTGACGAAACCCTCGAAGTGACGAAGATATCACGAATGCTCCCGTACGCAGAGGGCGCGTCTTGGAACCCACAGCTCACATGCCTTCCGGGAACCCGTCTGGCTATGCTCGCCGACATCGACACTTGGGCTCATCAAGCTGGCTCAGAGAAGATCTGCTTGCTCGAAGGTCCGGCAGAATGCGGGAAAAGCGCCTTACTTCATACCATCGCTGAGAAGTTCCAATGTCACGGACACCTCGCTTCCGCGTTCTTCTTTAGTCGCGACGCTGCATCGCGAAATACCACAACAACTCTCTTCACCACCCTGGCGCGAGATCTCGCGAGTCTTCACCCCCGCGCTGCTGCAGATATCTGTGCGGCATTAGAGGCAGAACCGGCCCTTGCGTCGGCGTCGCTCTCCCGCCAGTTCGATGCACTCATCCTGGGTCCTTCCCGCCACCTTCCTACCGATCGAGCAGCTGTCTTCGCGATCGATGCATTGGACGAGAGCATCAACCACGACCTCGATACTGAGCTGCTCGCCATACTTCGCGACAAGGCTACCCAACTTCCTCCCCAAGTCCGTATTCTCGTAGCATCTCGCCCAACGAGCATTATCGAAGAGTACCTCTCCGGACGCAGTCACATCAAGATGCATTCGATTGATATATTTTCATCTGAGAACAAGCATGACATCGACATGTATGTGGATGCACAGCTCCGTGACGAAGCCATCCTTCTCAAGATGGGGCTTACGTCCCCCGATGAAATCGTCATACGCGATCTCAAGCGCTTGGCGGAAGGTCTGTTCGTGTGGATCGTCACCGTCTGCAACTTTTTACGCACTGCGTACAGGCCGAAAGACAAGCTTCAAGCATTGCTCTCAAAGTCCTATCGGCAAGGCTCGCCACCGGAGAAGAAGATGGACTTGTTATACGCCGCCATTCTCGCGGAATGCGGAGATTGGGAGGATTCCGATTTCGTGAGGGACTACGACCTGGTCATGGGCACCATCATGGCTTTGAAGCGACCTCTGTCGCTTGCGGCGCTGCGGGCCCTGCATGGTGGCGGCCTGAACCTAGACGCTGAACAGCTTCTTCAGAGGTTTGGGTCTGTGCTGACTGGATTCCGCGACGCTCACCAACCCATCCGCATGCTCCACTCATCATTTCACGAATTCGTCACAGACCGCGCCGCTAATGAAGAGAGTACTAAGCAATTTTACCTCTCGGAGAGACGGCACAGTGGCCGTCTGGCGGAACTTTGTGTCAAGACGTTGAACCGTGAGCTAGCCGAACCCATCGCTGGCACTGGTTACTTAGCGAGAGATGATGATGATGCGCCCGGCATCCCGGAGATTTATGGAGTCTCCGAGCAACTAGTGTATAGTTGCGCTCACTGGCTCAGTCACCTGCAAGATGTGGAGACGCCGCAGACAATCCAAGCCCACATCATCACACTCTTCTCCCGTAATCTGGTCACATGGATCGAGGTATTGGCAGCGACAGATGTCTTCCGTGGATCACTTCAAATCAGGCAATGGGTACAGGTGGGCCTCTTTCTGACTTTGCACTGCATCATGCCCTCATGCAATCATACCTACAGCGGCGCGCACCGGAGTTGGAATATCATTTCCAGTACGATTCCCAGGCAAATGCGATGTCCGCACTTGGCAATCGTCTCAGTCATGCATTTCGCATGGAAGAATCGCTACTCGCGACGGAGGAGGGGGTAATTCTATTCAGGATTCTCGCGAGGGGGCGGCCAGCAATGTACAATGGTGCTCTCGCCAGCTCCCTCGCCAATTTTTCGAGCCGCCTTTCAGCTCTCGGTCGATCAGAGGAAGCTATGCCGACCATCAATGAAGCGGTGAATCTGTACAGGGCTCTCGCGGCAGAGCGGCCAGCGGAGTACAATGCTGGTCTTGCCAGCTCCCTCATCATTTTATCGAATCGCCTTTCCGATCTCGGTCGAGTTCAGGAAGCTTTATCGGCTGTCGAGGAAGCGGTGAATCTGTACAGGGCTCTCGCGGCGGAGCGGCCAGCGGCGTACAATGGTGATCTTGCCATGGGGCTTGGCAACCTATCTGCAAACTTTGGAGCTCTCGGTCGAACACAGGAAGCTCTGTCGGCTGCCGAGGAGATGGTCATTCTGTTTAGATCTCTCGCCACGGAGCGGCCAGAGGCATATAATGCACATCTCGCCAAATCTCTCCAACACCTGTGCCGTCGCCTCACAGATCTCGGTCGACAGGAGGAGGCTTTGATTGTGATTCCAGAGGTGGTGGACTTATATCGCGCGCTCGCTGCGGAGCGACCGGCACAATTCAACCGACCTCTCCTGTTATCCCTTCAGGTGCTGAACAATGCCATGCTGGGTCTCGGAATCGGTGTATCCACAGAAATCAGAGAGGAAATAAGGTATTTGAATGTGCAGGTGGCATGATGGCAGGGACTTGATAAGATATCATTGAGATAGAGAACCATTGATATGATTACATGTAACGAAATGAAACGCAATATGTGCTCCGTTCTCACTTGTCTCTCCTTGTTACTGCGACCATGCCAATCTTACGGCTAGGGAGGGTCTGTCCAGAACTCGTTTGTATACAGCTCTCGCATCGCACATGAGTCCAGTGGAGGGTTCCCTTCGATTGTACCGCCTCGAGTTCAGTTGCCTGCCGGTCTGGGCAGCCGCGCACGATGCCTCAGCCCTTGGTGTCGACATCCGGATAAGGAGCACATCGATTCTGGCAATGACGATGACGCCAACGGACGTCATCATCAAGCGCGCCGATACAACAATGCAGAAAGTGGATCGAATGCTGACCATGATGACGAGTACGCCAAACTGAGATAGAAGCAGTCCTAGTTATCCTCAAGGGAGTGCCTATTACTCGCCGATCCTCACTTAGTCCGCCAAGCCGCCTCCCCCGATCCTAGCCTACTGCCTTCCCCCCAACTCGCAGGCGCAAAGATAGATGCATGGGCTGTCCCATCAGGAGAGTTCAAGGAGCTGCATGGCAACATGCGAGGTTAGCACATACTAATGCTTGGGGAGCCAACGACCATACATTTTACTGGCATGATGTCTGCGCCGTTCCCGCCACCGATCCCGAGCAGATTAGCCGCCTCCGCCGACAAGTACCTAGAAATATGCTTGCAACCTCTGTACACCAGCAATGCCGCGCTGATGGCCCTACGCTCCTTTTCGAACGCATTCTGCCATACGGATAGCTATTCCAACGAGCGCAGGTTAATGGGCTATCTTCGCCATTGGGTCGACCATGCGACTCGCAGTGGAAGCTCCTGCTCCGTGTAACTTGAAAAACGGCCAATCCTCTATCTATCCGGAGGGGACATCAGTCTGGTCGCGTGGTGGATGTTGAAATTGACAGAGGTGCGGGTGTTGATGGTTTAAAAGGTGTGGGAGGTATGTCCATTTTGGTCCGCTCGAGCTGGTCACTGGCTGGTCACGACCTATACGCCTTCCTCTTCCACTTCACTCTCACCCCCGCCACGAGTGTGTCACCAGCAACTGCATTCTTCTTGTATACCTACTCGGTAGAGACTTGTGGGACGAAAGACAAGCCAAGATCCACGGCAGCGCATCGGTGTGCACCAAGTCTATGCACCAAGCGAGAGGTCGGAGGACTTGAATCACTTCACGATGACCGTACTAAGCATATTATAAGCTGCATTGTGAGCTTAGCACGGCCGGAAGATGGGCCAGGGTGAAGGGCGTCCATGCAAATATAAATCCAAAGAGGTACGTATGACCTCGCTGATGAACGGCGTGAAGAGTGCGGGAGGATGTTGTAAACCCGTTTGCTCTATCGTGGGTGCACTTCCGCATGTCTTTCGCGAAAGTCGCAGAACAGAACTTATGCGCCTCTACATGCATACGCCAGTCAGAGACTTTGGGGTAACGAGGAAGATACTCGCGGTGCTCTAGATGTGGCATAGCTGAAGATGATCATGAGTGTCGACGATCGTACGTCCTGTTTCATTGGCTAATGCTGGGATCTCTGCCTGTGTTTGCTCCTGGCTCGGAGAAGACGGACAGCCATGTAGATTGGCAGAGACCCTTGAAAGCGCGAGAGGGACGAACTGTGGCGCAGATGCATCAGGATCTGAACCTGATAGCGATTCAGGAAAGACGTACGTGTTTGATAGGGAAAAGACCATTGGACGTGGCAGCCAACGTTGAAAAGTTCGTGCCCCTAAGCTGCTGCAGACTCCATAGCGCCACTACCACTACCGCGTCCTGAGAGTCACTCATTCTCGATCTGAAACTCCCCCACCCAGCCTTCATCTCCGGGGCGCTGCAGTGTCCAAGCAGATCCCCTCGGCGACGCAGAGCGCGACGAGTTGGTTGATGTCGTCTCCCAGATGCACGGCATGCCGGGCTGTCTTCAGTGCTCATGGTTCGAGTTTGACGGGATCCCGGGTTCATCGAGAAGAGAATTGTGCATGTCTGGGCTATCTGGGAGTCTGAGCGATCATACGCGCGCGAATCCGGGGAGTAAATATCGGTGGTCCAGTTTTGGATATGATTTAGGATATGTCGCGAAGAGAATAGAGCAGATAGGGTGATGTATAGTATAAATGCAAATATGGAAAGGTTCGATGGGCGGCGGTCGCTGACTACAGTTGGCAGTCAAAGTCGTTTGACGTGGATTGAGTCATAGATTGATTGCCAGTCACAGGTCGATCACAAATAGGCACTGCGGCTCGGCAGGATGTATATTTGTGAAAGGCAGAACAGGTTGAATTGCATCAGTTCTCGTGCTTTGGGTGTGCGACAGTCCGCGGTTGGTCGAGCAGGTTCGATGGGGACAGTGCCTATCCGCGAACACGAACGCGCAGGGTCGCTTGGGGGTCTGAGCATGGATATGAGCACGGCTCTGGGGATTGTAAATGAGGTGCCTGCGGTCGATGGGTGAGCAGAGTGCTGAGGGTGCACAGAAAGGGGAAGTTGTTGAGTTTTGCGCGTAGTTGCTCAAGAACGAGTGGAGGACCCGGTCAAGCACTGGCGGGGCGTGTAGGCGGTATAGAGAGTCGGCCGTACGGAGAGCCAAAGTGACGCAATGCTAACCGAGCTCATATGAGCTTCGTTATACATGCAAGCGCGGGCGAAGAGAGACACACCCTGGACCCCTCGACCTCGATGGCAGCTTCGCATGGGCCGCGACACCAATTCTTTTGAGGGGAGGATGATTCGAATACTGTGCGGCATGTAGCGGGCGAGGTCTTCAAAAGGAGAAGTGCAGAGAGTTGCGGAATCACCGAGTCCCAACAACTACTCGCAAAGACCACCTCGGTGTCTCGCACTAAGATCCATCTGCCCTCCCTCTTACTCCATCGCTGCGATCCGTGGCAAGCGCAACATTGACGAGCTTCCCCAGCCGCCGTAGAACCACCAACACCAGTCCGAACACAAACGTCACGTATTGCAGGGCGAGGCCGGATTGGATGGCGCCGGGGAGTAGCCTCAGGCGTTGCGCTATTAGGTGTACGCGGCAAGGGGGCTGGGTAACCGGTTCACCGACAGAGTACTAAGATGCAGGTGGGTGGGAATCCGAATTGGGAATCTCGGCGGGGTGGACGCGGACGGACGGAGTGGGCGGTCCTCGCCACGAGAAGGAGAATAAACGTCGCTTCTGTATCGGGATCCGCAGGAGGAGTGTATTTGCGCATGCACGCTTGATCCTGTTTTGATGTGAGAGCGGGCAAGTGGGTAATCTGTGATGCTGAGAACAGGAAGGAGGATATTATGGATGGTGCGTGGCTGGAGATGGGGCGCGGCGCGACGGAGGATGGCTATATCACAATATTAACCAGAAGCGGTTGTGCGGACGTCTCGCGGCGGTTCATTCGAATTCGTGGAACGCTGCTGTGAGATGTCTGGCTGCATGACGGTCGTTGGTAGGAGGACATCGGACGGGCCAAAGCTGAGCGGACCCTTTAATTTAGCCTTGACTCTGAGCGCTGAGCACCAATATAGCTGCACTTTACTTAGTACAACATGACTAGCCCCTCAAACTTCTTCTCATTAGTCTGCATGCATTGAATCCTCCTGTGAAAACTCTTCCCTTATCGAAAATGCCAAGTCGTAGAAATCGGGCATGGGCCCGCCTCACATGTATGGTGGCCATCGCGATCCACCAAAACCTTAGCCTTCCTGCAGAAGACGCTGGTGGACTCGGTGCAGCGTCCGTTCATATTGGCCCAATCTTCAACACTGGTGGCATATCTGGGGGGAGCGTAATCAACGTAGCTGGTGATTACATTGCAGCTGACTCTGACAATCCAGGTGTGCATAGTCACCACGATTATATTTCCGATCGTTACTGATGTGCCATCCATAGTGGCGAAGATATCACGGGTACTCAAATGCGCAGAGGGCGCATCTTGGGACCCACACCTACAATGCATGCCAGGCACCCGAGTGGCTTTCATCTCTATCATCGATAGATGAGCTCGCCAATCCGGCTCAGAGAGGATCTGCTGGGTTAAAGGCGTGGCGGGATCCGGAAAGACCGCAATAGCGCACACTATTGCCCAGAAGCTACGTGACGCCGGGCTGCTTGGATCTTGTTTCTTCTTCAGTCGTAGTACTGCATCCCGCAATACGCCCCAAACACTCTTCATCACAATTGCGCACGAACTTGCCAGTAAGCATCCTGGCGCTGCGGCAGCTATCGCACAGGCTCTAGAGGTTGAGCCAGCACTTGCTACAGCATCACTATCCCGTCAGTTTGACGCGCTCATATTACAACCTTCTCGCCGTCTTCCCACCCATCGACCCATCGTGTTAGTAATCGATGCACTGGACGAATGCATTAATCACGATCTCGATACGGAGCTGCTCACGATTCTCCGTGATAGAGCTACTCAACTTCCCCAACAAGTTCGAATTCTCATCACTTCGCGCCCAACAAGCACAATCGAGGAATATCTATCCCGGTGCAGCCACGTCAAAGCCCATCCGATAGACATATTTTCGGTAGAGAATTGCCGAGACATTTCCGAGTATGTGGACGCACAGCTACGCAACGAATCTATCCTTAAGAAGATGAGGCCCGCCTCGCCCGACGAAACCATGATAAGCGATCTAAAGAAATTAGCAGAAGGCCTGTTTATTTGGATTGCCACTGTCTGCAATTTCCTGGCTACTGCGTACAAGCCTATGGCGAAGCTCCGAGCATTACTCTCCAAATCTGCCCACAGTCTGCCACCTGAGAGGAAGATGGATGAGCTATACGCCGCCATTCTTGCGGAGTGCGGAGACTGGAATGACGCGGATTTCTTGCAGGACTACCGCCTTGTCATGGGTAGTATCATGGCGGCAAAGCGGCCTCTGTCACTAGCGACGCTGCGGGCTCTACATGACGGTGCCGAGGATTCGGAATTTGATCCTGAGGAGCTTCTGCACAGATTTGGATCTGTCCTCGTTGGATTCCGAGACCTTGACGAACCTATTCGCATTCTTCACCTATCTTTCCGCGAATTCATCACAGATCGCGCTGTCGCTAATGATAGCACCAAGCACCTCTACCTTTCGGAAAAGGAGCATAGCGCCCGTTTGGCGGAGCTCTGCATCGATATGCTGAACCGTGAGTTGGCCAAACCAATTCCTGGTGCTGGCTACCTACAAAAACCCTCGAATGACGGACCGGGCATCCCGCCGATGCTTGAAGTGCCTGAGCATGTGGTGTACGGTTGCGCTTATTGGCCCAGTCACATGCAGGATGTGGGAATATCACAAATCATCTGGAGCCCCATCGTGACACTCATTTCGAAACACCTCGTCACCTGGATTGAGGTGGTGACATCGACAGACATCTTCCGTGGATCGCTAGCATCCATGCAATGGCTACTGGTGAGCATATCGCTGATTCTGCATTGCATCATGTCCTCACGCAATCATTTCCCCAGGAGCGCGCACCGCCGGAGCTGAATCATCATTTTTCATACTCGTCACAGGCGTCTGTGTTATTCGCTCTCAGTAATCGCCTGTCTTACGTTGGTCGGTTAGAAGAAGCGTTGCTCGCTGTACAAGAGGGGGTGGATTTGCTTAGAGCTCTAGCGGACAAGCAGCCGGAGTTATACAATGCAGATCTCGCCAGAGCCCTCAACAATATGTCAAATGGCCTTTTAGCTCTCGGTCAACCGGAGAAAGCACTGAAAGCTGTCCAGGAGGCTGTGAATCTATGGCGAGCTCTTGCGGTGCATCAGCCCGCCGCACACCATATTCATGTCGGCCTTGCCATGGCTCTCAACAATCTGTCGAACCATCTTTCAGCTCTTGGTCAAGTGGAGGAAGCTTCATCAGCTACGCGTGAATCGGTTCGCATATACAGGAATCTCGCGACAGCCTCCGACGGGGCCTGGGTGGCAGGTAACGCAGGTCTCGCCAGTGCCCTCAACAATCTAGCAAGGCACTTTGCTGCTCTCAAAGAACCTTGCGATGCGTTGTCAGCGGTGCATGAAGCCACCAACCTATACAGAGCCCTTGCGGCGGAGCAGCCTGAGGTATACACTGAAGATCTCGCCAGAGTTCTCGAGAATCTATCGAATTGCTTATCAGAACTCGAACAACCGCGAGCAGCCTTAGCGGCTGCTGAAGAAGCGCTGGTGTACTGGCGTGTTTTCGCGGCGGAGCGGCCTGGTGCGCACAGCGGCAACCTCGCCATGGCTCTTAGCAATTTATCCATTCGCCTTTCTGAACTAGGTCGACTGCAGGATGCTTTGCCAGTCATCCGGGAAGCGGTAGACCTTTACGAAGCCCTCGCGGAGCAGCGATCAGCAGTTCATAACACAAATCTCGCAATGGCTCTCATGAATCTTTCGGGAATCTTGGCGCGCCTTGATCGACGGCAGGAAGCTTTGGAGGCTATTCAGAAAGCAGTGGATCTTTATAGAGATCTTGTCAAGGAACGACCAATGGCACATGATGCAGATCTCGCCATGGCCCTACAAAATCTAGCAACCATTGGTGAGCTCTAGGAAGATTGAAGAATGCTTGTCAGCCATCCAAGCAGTGGCAAGCTATTACTTGTTGCAGCTACAGTGGTGGCGAGCGGCAGAGAGCCGTGCTTCACTGCGAAAATTGCATAAATGCGCAAGAAAGAAGAGTAGTTTATTGTGAAATCGAATAGTTCAGATAACACACCATCCGTTCAGAGTATCGCAGCCTTAAGCTGTTCGATATTTAAATCTACATGCTTGCTCTATTGTTTTTTGAAGTTCGTATTGGAGATCAAATGGAATCGCACCATATTCGACCTTTAGCAGAGGCTGCAGAGCCCCTATGCGAGTCGGAATTTGGCTCGTACTACACCCTGAATGTTTCAGTGCTGCTAGTTATCAATCAGGTAGGCTTGATGAATTTGGTGAAGCTTCCTGTGTCGTAGACATTTCGCATTGTACGTATAAAACGCTAGCTTCTGTTACACTTCGAGACTCGACACGGGCCGACGGAGGCCAGCGGCGCGACTGCGGCCACGCATGTCGCTCACTTCCGCACGCGGAGCGTCCATGTTTATGTAGAGAATAGTCGGGGCGCAAAAAAATATATGGTTGGATACCCCGCGCGACATAGATAGCTGAGAGCAATTAATGAGAAACGAAGATTGGGAAGAGCGGACAGGCATATGCGCAGTTCAGTTCTCGAGCTCCTTCGATGGCCAGTCGGAGGTCATGTGGCTTGACACCGCATTCTAGCTAGGCATCTTATCGCTCTATCCAGAGCGAAGGGACAGCAGATAGAGTAGAGGCCTCGTTGTCACTTGATTGCACTTTCGGCGATGTTGTCGTAGTGAGTGGGACGCGGAACCAATATGTGCGCTCGGAAAATGCCTCAGCACACGATGTTTGGCCTGGTTGCCTCGCGTTCCATGCCATACTCTCCCGATAACACCGTGATCGCTCATGGGCAGCACCATGCATATAGGCTGTAGCTGAAATTGCTGCGGAGTAGCATGCACTCAAAACGCTGCTCGCCTTAATTCCTTCAAAACATCTTCCTACTCTTGACCATCCGCCTGGGCCCTGGTACAATGCCGAATCTTAGACTGGCATGGGCCCCTCTCACTGTTATCGTTGCTGTCGCCATCTACCTACATCTGCGAGGCTTTCCTGGAACCGATAGTGCGGGTGCATCAGTCCCCCCTCCCGTTGAGGAGCTCGCGCTTTTAGATAAAACGGACGAGTTGCTGGGCGAGGAAACGAGTGCCGATGAGACAAGCGTTCATCCAGGTCAGAAAAATACCTCATTTAGTTACGATATTTTCTTACGGGGAAGTAGCTTCTCCTGGAGCAAGAGCTGTACCTCTCGACGACACAATCACATCTCCCAAGCAAACAATCGCAAGTTCGCAGTGTTCGAATCTCGTTGTGGAGCTGCCAACGGTGCTCGACCGAGAGAACCTCGCCAAGGCCAACACTCTCAAGGAGCAATCCGCTGCCCTGCTGGATCTCGGGAGGCGGCAGGAAGCCTTGGATGCCATTATAGAGGCAACCGATCTGTTCCGGGCTCTGGCATTGAAGCAGCACGCTTTCAATGCGGATCTAGCTTTATCTCTCCGCATCCTATCCTCCCGTCTTGGAGATGTCGGTCAAAGGGAGGGGGCATTGCTTGTAATTGAAGAAGCAGTGGATCTGCAACGCGGTCTCGCGAACGAGCGACCATCGGAATTTAACGTAGAGCTCGCATCATCCCTCAATCACCTTTCCAACCGTTTATCGCGACTAGATCGGCATGAAGAGGCTCTTCTAGCGATCCAAGAGTCGATCGACCTGTATCGCGCTGCCGCAGAAGATCAGCCGGAAGCGTCTCGTCCAGGGCTCGCGGCGTCCCTCTACAATCTGTCCACCCGACTTTCAAAATACGATCTCCAGGAGGAGGCGTTGGCTGCAATACAGGAAGCAGCGAGTGTATACCAGAAACTGGCGGCGGAAGACTCTGCAACTTATGAGAGGAGGCATCAGTTATCGCTCGCGAAACTTTCCGACTTGAAAGGTCTCGAAAGAAAGGGTAAGGCCAACGCAGATAGTGGAGAAGCAACCAATATCCCGGGCATCCAAGTGCTGCCGGACACACCCTGCACGCTTGGCGAAACAGCTCCCTTTCCAAGTAAGCCAACTATTATTCGAGGCAGCTTGCCGCTAATAATCACACGATCGTTACAGGTGAGCCAGTTTTACATCGCTGTGACCCTGGGGCTTCCGGTAGACCTGGAGAAGCAAATATTTATATGGGCCCGACCTTCAACACCATTGGCATGCTTGGAGGGACGGTACACAACATCGCCGGTGACTATATTGCAGCAGACGAAGATCCAGGTACGCAAAATCACCAGTATAACAGTTTCTATCTGATACTAATGAACCCATTAGTGACGAAGATCTCACGGATGCTCCCGTACGCAGAGGGCGCGTCTTGGAATCCGCGGCTTACATGCCTGCCAGGCACCCGTCTGCCTATACTTGGCGAAATTGGCACCTGGGTGCACCGCGCTATCTCGGAGAAGATCTATTGGCTCAAAGGCGTGGCAGGATGCGGGAAGAGCGCTATATTGCATACCATCGCTGAGGCACTGAAGGCAGAAGGGCTGCTTGTCTCGGCGTTCTTCTTCAGCCGCGACACCGCATCCCGCAATACCCCAAAGACCCTCTTCACTACCATGGCGCGAGATATCGCCCGTCTTCACCCTCGCGCTGCTGAAATTATCGCTGAGGCTTTAGAGGCCGAGCCAGCCCTAGCGTCAGCGTCGCTATCGCGCCAATTCGATGCGCTCATCCTGGGACCGTCCCGCCATCTTCCCACTAATCGAACAGCTGTCTTCGTGATCGATGCATTGGACGAGAGCATCACCCATGACCTGGATACCGAGTTACTTGCGATACTTCGTGACAAAGTTGCCCATCTGCCTTCCCAAGTTCGGATCCTCATCGCGTCTCGTCCAACAAGCATCATCGAAGAGCACCTGTCTGGACATAGCCACATCTCAACGCACTCGATCGAAGTGCATTCAGTTGCCAACAAACGAGATATCGATATGTACGTAGATGCACAACTGTGCGACCAAACCATCCTTTCCAAGATGGGAATCACGTCTCCTGACGAAATCATCATTCGCGACCTCAAACATTTGGCTGAAGGTCTTTTCATATGGATCGTCACTGTCTGCAACTTTCTGCGCACTGCGCATAGGCCTAAAGACAAGCTTCAAATGTTAATCTCCAAGTCTTCGCAGAAAGGCTCGCCACCCGAAAAGAAGATGGACTGCCTGTACGCAGCCATTCTTGCGGAATGTGGAGATTGGGAGGACGCTGATTTTGTGAAAGACTATGACCTTGTCATGGGTACTATCATGGCATTGAAGCGGCCTCTCTCGCTTGCGGCGCTGCGGGCCCTGCACGACGGCAGTTTGGACCTGGAGGCCGAACAGCTTCTTCAGAGATTTGGGTCCGTGCTGACTGGATTCCGTGACCCTCACCAGCCGATCCGTATCCTTCACCTATCCTTCCATGAATTTGTCACAAATCGGGCAGCTCATGAACATAACACCAGGCACCTTTATCTGTCCGAGCAGGCACACAGTGGCCGTCTGGCGGAACTGTGTCTCAAAACACTGAACCGTGAGCTTGCTGAGCCCATCGCTGGTACTGGCTACTTGGCGAAAGATGACGATGATGGACCCGGCATCCCGGAGATTGTTGGAGTTTCTGATGAATTGGTATATGGTTGTGCTCACTGGCCAAGTCACCTGCAAGATGTGGAAACGCCGCAGACGATTCCAGCTCTCATCATCACGCTGAGCTCCCATCATCTGGTCACGTGGATCGAAGTTGTGGCAGCGACTGATGTCTTTCGTGGATTATCTTTAATCTGGCAATGGGTACAGGTAAGTATATTTTCGGATATCCCCTGCATCATAGCCTTACGCAATCATACCTACAGCGGCGCGCACCAGAGTTAGAACATAATTTCCAGTACAAATCACAAGCCGAAGTGCTGTTCAGGCTCGGCAATCGCCTCAATTATGCAGCTCGCATAGAAGAATCGCTGCTCGCTACACAGGAAGCGGTGACTCTGCTTCGAGAACTCGCGAGGGAGCGGCCAGCAGTGCATAATGCTGATCTCGCCCGCTGCCTGAGCAGTTTATCGGTGCGCCTTTCAGCTCTCGGGCGAACACAGGAAGCTTTGTCGACTGTCGAGGAAGCCGTGAGTCTCAGGCGGGCTCTCGCGGCGGAACGACCAGCGGCACACAATGCTGCTCTTGCCACCTCCCTCAATAATTTATCGAATTACCTTCAAGCCCTCGGTCGAGCCCGGGAAGCCTTGGCGGCTATCGAGGAGGCGGTGAATCTAAGGCGGACTCTCGCGGCGGAGCAGCCGGTGGTGTACAATGCTCATCTTGCTACCTCTCTCAACAATTTAGCAAATCCCCTTTCAGCCCTCGGTCGAGCCCAGGAAGCTTTGGCGGCCGTGGAGGAAGCGGCAAATATATACAGGGCTCTTGCTGCAGAGGGGCCAGCGACGTACAATACGTATCTCGCCGACACCCTCGGCAATCTATCAAATGACCTGTCAGCTCTCGGTCGAACCCAGGAAGCTTTGTCGGCTGCCGAGGAAGCGGTGAATT
>JACXVL010000740.1:0-22712 GCA_014898675.1 Athelia sp. TMB | reverse complement strand
TTGCGCGTAACGTCTTCACTTCTCTTCGCCCTTGCAACAGAACGCAAGTGTCCCCTTAAGCGATAACAAGTTCGCTTAGTTGGATCCGACCATTTCAAGTCACGAAGTTCAAGTCCTAACAAGACTCCCAGCCGAGACAAGAGCTCAACGACCGTCTCGGGAGTCCCGGCTGACTGCAGGAATACACCTATGATGCTTTGTAGCGCATTGCACCGATGATTGGTGCTCTGCGCAAGTACACTGATACATAGCACCTTTTTCTATATTCCGGTAAGCTATTGATATTTTTTGAACGAGCAAGATTTACTCACAGTGGTTAGCAGTTTCTTATTGCGCTGCGCAATAAGCTCCTCCGAGCTTGGTGCCTCCATCAGCAGCACCGTCTCCTTCCAGTATTCGGCCTCACTCTCGGTCCCTTCCTCTCCCTCCATGGCCTCGGCAGCAGCGGCAGCCATCAGTTCATCGCCCTCCAGTTCTATCGCTTTCGGTCCGCGAAGAAACCTGCGCACTCTTTTGCTCGCTGCCTTCCCTCCTTCGACACGTCGCGCCGCCGCCTTTGTATCCGCGCACAGTAACCCCTCGAGCAGGTCCCAAAGAGCAGGAGCCAATCGGTGCATCTGGCTCCCAATATCCTCCAGGGTGAAGCCTGCGACCTGCGCAGCGCTTGCCTTCGAGGCGCGGAATTGTAAACTGGCGTCTTTTGCAGATAGAGACAGAATCTCGCGTGCGTACGTCCGCTCCATAGTTTTTTGTGCCCATGCTAATGTCGCATCTCTAGCATATGTGCTCAAAGCGTTGAGCAGAGTGTCTGCATGCTCTGTAAAGAGCTCGCGCACATAGTCCTTGTGTGCGTCACTGTCGAGCAGGCCGGTGATGAGGGTGGTTGGGGTCAAGCTGCAGCCTCGAAGTGCAAATAGAGTGTTATCCAGGGAGTCGAGATGGGTAGTCATCGTGTCGCGAAAGTGTATTGTGATGGGCAGTAAGTCAAGTCTGCCGCCTTTAAATATTCTTCTTACCCCTTCATTGTACCCCAATCTAGGCCTACAATGAATCTATTTGCGCAGTCATCCTGCAGCACTACGCCTGAGGACACCTTCCTTGAAGGTATCCTGTACACTGCGCAGTTTACTCTTGTGACTCTCCCCTCATAGTCCGCTGCCACCGCTTTGCATAGCCCTAGGGAGCGGACAATGCATTGCGACACTACAATGGATAATTTGCGCATTGTTCTCTCATTATATACTGCGGTGTTCCGGCGGGTTGTGAGCAAACTTACAATTTGAACAGGCCGCACAATGGGACAAGCGGGACTTGTGCCAATTCGCGCCTATTGTGACTCTTGCGTTACACGTCGCGATTAATTAGCTTACAAAAGAAGTCGGCAATCCGGCAAGGTGAGTGCCGGCGAGTAATCACACGATTAGAAAACCAATTCTTGTAACCCTAAGTTAGGTTTACAAGCGGCGGCTTTTACATCTTTTGCCAGCCGCTCAGTGGAAAGTCAAGCCTTCTAACAGTGATATAAAAGGAAAATGTTTGGCATTGTTTATCCTCCCGCCACATTACACTACGGTTTCGATATGTAGCTTGACTTTCCACTCGAGCGGCTGGTTTTAGGAGCCTGCCCCTAGCCGAGTTCTTCCAACTTTCGCGTTCTCGTGTGCTGGAACGCTCCTCTGGGAAAGGCCTCGTACTCGTCTATGGTGACCATCGCATGAGA
Organism: Athelia sp. TMB; assembly: GCA_014898675.1. Classification (NCBI taxonomy): domain Eukaryota; kingdom Fungi; phylum Basidiomycota; class Agaricomycetes; order Atheliales; family Atheliaceae; genus Athelia; species Athelia sp. TMB. Next base: position 20,992 of record JACXVL010000740.1, on the reverse strand, counting down.
TTGCTGAAAGTTCCAGCGTGAGTTGTCAGGGGATTGAATACGTCTCAAACGCAATCTTGGCATCAGGCGCAGAATCATTGGTTCTAAATGCTGGCAGTCCTGATATAGCCAGCGGGTCGCACTGTATGCATAACGGGCCTCATGATTTTAGCCGCCCGCCATAGAAGTTTCTGGGCACAGGTACCAGGCGCCCAATCTGATCAAAGCACGCAGTCGCCTGCAGGCACACCAGTTCTTCTGTCCACCAACTGCACACCATCAATACCCATCCCTAGACCGTATAATCTCGAGTACTGACCATGCCTGATTATCCACAGGAGCACATCGCGACAATCGCAGACACCGCGCCTGTCACCGAGGCCGGCGCACCATTTAATCATGCAGGGGCAGACGTCATCCTGAGATCATCAGATAGCGTTGATTTCAGAGTCTTCAAGATCTTCCTCTCATTCGGATCTCCCTTTTTCGAGGATATGTTCTCGCTTCCCCAATCGGCGGGTGATAGCAGCGAGACGAGGGACGGGCTGCCGGTTGCCCTGATGCCAGAGACGGCGAAAATTCTACGGATGCTACTGGCCATGTGCTATCCAATGGGGGCCACAGATCAACCAGCTCTGGACAAGCTGGAGGAAGTAGATATGCTGCTGAACGCAGCTATAAAGTACGGCCTCGAGGGTGTGGAGAAGAGGGCGCGGGAGGCACTAGTCGCCCCGCCATGCTTACGCGGGAATGAGATCCGTGTTTTTGCCATTGCTTGTCGCCACAAAATGGATGCAGAAGCGAGATCAGCCGCACGAGCAACTCTGGAGCGACCGATTCTGGAAATGGACAGCGGGCCCGAGCTGGAGCAGCTCTCCGGGGCTAAAGTCTTCGCTTTGCTGAAGTACCATAAAGCTTGCATAAAAGCTGCACGAAGAGCCGTCGAAGATGAGCGAGGAACTAACGTGGCTCCTCCGTGTCCATCCATTGGTCTTCATTGCGATTACTGCGGAAAACTGCGGCCATTTGTGCCTGTTGACGGCAAAGTCAGTGTCACTTTGGATATTCTGGAGAACATACCGGGTAGAGAGGAGATCGAGAAGGCCTCGGCGAGGACCATATCGCTGTGGATGTGCAACCCGTGCGGCTGGCAAACGACAGCCTCTGTCGGTGCTTTCCCCAGCTCCATTCCAGAGTTGTCAACTTCGTACAGAAAGAAGCTCGAAGATGCAATATCCGCAGTGAGTGCATTCAGTTCTTTGCCCAAACTTCGAGCCCTGATGACCTCGTTCGTATCCCACAGGTGCCTTTGGATCTACAACTGTAAGGCACGTTGGCGGAAGTCCGTGGCGGAAGAGCGTAGTTCCGAACAGATGGCCGTCTACATTTGCTGAATTATCAAGAGTGGGTGCGTTGCTGTTGCCGGAAGTGATTGGGATGATGCGGTCGGATATGAGTAGCTTGCAGCGTGCAGATCGCGAAACCCCCTGAAACGGGCATGTAGATTGGCTATTGTCAATTGATATGATATTTGGTGGTCCTACTCGATACATTTTTTGCATCTGGTGTAACATTTGATGCGATGAATCTACTTTGCAGGTCCAGCTACGAGCAAATATTTGATAGCACTGTCCAGATAATCGTCAGGCTGATGATGGCTGGTGCTTAACTGAGCGCGAGGGGGGCATGTAAGTCAAGTTGCGTAGTGCACATAGGACGCCCTTGAGCGCGTCAGTGAGGTCGCAAAGTCATGAATAACGGCGGTCTCGAAATAGGTTGAGGAACTTGACTTGGAGGAAACTGGACGGGCTGCGGGTGTGAAAGCCAGTGGCGAGGGCGACATGCTGAGCGAAGAAGTCCGTCATGCGTCATGCCTATAATGAGAACCAGAATCCGCACGCACATTAGGACACGACCTGACACGACCTGCATGGCTTCCAAATGACGCGGTTGATTCATTACCCGCCTCTCACAAGAGGAACTGGCCCAGGTCTCCCCCCGTCCGACAGCCAAATAAAATCACGTGACATGTGGCACACTTGCCAAATCGAGATTCCATTTCGCATTTCGGGACAACTCTAAGTTTATTCACTATTGCACTCTATGGACATACATGCTACTCAAACTGCTGTTAAAATATGCTCACACTCGTCCTGCAAAAACATACTGCCACCACCAGATCCGACTATAAGGGAATATAAGACCTGTGCAAGCTGCCGTGAGCGCGATGCAAAGGCCAAGGCGGAGGCCAGAAAGAGAAAACGACAGGAGGCAGCAGTACCACCAGCACGCCCTGCCCCACAACTACGCGGCGAGATTCTAAATAGTGAAGGGGACCAGACTGGGGGAGATAGGGATGGTGGAGATAGGCCAGACGAGCCCCGAGATGATGAGAGTGGCACTGATGATGATGATGACGACGGCACTGTGAGTTCATATTGTGCAGGTGCAGAAACAATATAACTCATCTCAAAGCAAAAACAGACATCTAAGGCCACTGAATATAGTAATTCGAAGTCACTATTCGAAGCCTTGCGCACATCCTTTGCTTCGAGTCAGCATGTAGCCTTCCATGGAACTTTTAAATTACCTGAAGACCCATTGATAACACCTCGCGAGCGTGTCCAAATGATAGTGCATGACATCTGGAGAGTGACGGGATACAGGTTCACGTGAGTTGCAGACATGAGCATAATCAACAATCGGAACAATCAGCTAACCTGGATCTATAGAGTTAAAGACCACCCGAAAATAAAGTCTGGCCACAAGACACGTTTATGGTGCTGTCAAGACGAAGGCCGAAAGAAGAAACGGAAGCCCCGAAAGGGTGTTAACATAAAGCATCGCGACCACGTTGGTATGACACGATTTCCGTGTCGAAGTCAACTGATTGTGACATGTGCAAGGGCTGATGGGGGAAATCGCGTCACTATCCGATTAAGGCATCACGAAAACCATGTCACTTACTATGATGTCGAGTTGCCTGATGGGGCCGCCCAGATTATCCGCGAAAACATTGAATGGAGCACGCCTAATGGCATCACACCCAAAGTGCAGGCAGCATATCCACAAGTAACCGGAAAGCAAGTGCACTATGCCTGGACCGAGATGAGCGAGACCCTCTGGAGACGAGGTGATATGCAGTTACCTTCGGCAAAGATCCTTCTTGGAGAGTATCCCGAAGATGTTGATGTCTTCAACATTCCAGTAGCTGAGGGTGTCGAGCAGCTTTGCTGGGGCATGAAGAAGATTAGCGAGAGGCTTCGTGGAAAGGTGGTAGAAATCGGGATTGATGCTACATGTGAGCTATTACAGGAACTGGTCATAAACGGGGGTCAGTACTGATGTAGATGGTATAGACAACACGAACTCGAAGAACCTTGAATTATACAGTGTTATGGGGGAATATGATGGTGCCGGTTTTCCCCTATCATATTGCCTGCTTTCAACAGCGTCAGCAACACATATCGGAAAGCGCACTCAGGCGCTGAAAGCATGGGCGAAATGCTTACGGGATACATATGGTGTTGATCCCAAGTTCGTGCACTCGGATAAGGACATGGCCGAAATTAATATGGCCCGCGATGTTTGGATTGCGAAAATTCAACTATGCTGGTGGCATCTTCGTGAGGCAGTACTCGAGCGGCTCAAGAAAGGGAAGCTATCAACATCACCATATAATGCACAGCAAGCGCATGCTGAATTTCGGTTCATTGATCCAACATTTACACCGTATGGACGTGCGGATCCGAACGAGCACGAGGGTGGTGTCGATAACGAGTTCGGGCACACCTCCATTGTGACTGAAGGCGGGGGACCCAATGCCATATCCCTCCGTATCCCAATTCCATCACATCTTCGAACACCCAGCGCGATTCCAGCAGATGGTGCGCTTGCCGAGATATCCAACGTGCACATAAATGCCACACCACCAGCCGCCTCCGCCACTGAAGCGACAGCCCTTCAACGCGACCAGGGATCCGGTGCTGTAAGTGGCGGGAGCATGCAGAGTGGCAGCCGTTTCATTATACAACTGCCAGCACGGACTATGATGGACAGTGAGGGCCACCAGCAGCCAGAGGACTCTGTCAGCGGCGGCAAAGACTCGAAACACACCAAGCGTACCTTCTGCACGGCAGAGCACCGACAGCCGATTATTGACCTAATCGAGGCACATTTATGTGCGCACCCACTCATCCCTGGGTACTCTGCTCCGTCCCCGGAGGGTATACGTGAATGGGCTGTAAAGCAGACATATCAATACTGCGCCGAGCACGACCTTCGTGAGGTGTGGGCATACCTTTGGCAGAACTGGTATAGGCCAGGGCGGTGGGAGCTATGGGCGAGATCTGTCTGCCCCGAGATCCCCGTGCTCAGGACTACAATGATGCTAGAAAGCCAGTAAGTACCATACTATCTGAAGCGAAATTATTTACTCACAATAATTACCAGCTGGCGGCGAATCAAGAAAGACTTCTTGCACCATTTTCATAAGCCCCGCATTGACCTCCTCGTGTGGGTCCTTGTGGTCAAGCTTGCACCGACATACTACCGCAAGTTAGATCAGTTCTTAACGACGACAGGAAGATTTCGCGAGCTCGCCGCGTGGCGCAAGGGCTTCAAGCGAGAGTGGAGAAGGCTCAAAGACACACCTATAGCTCTCCCTCTCAATCCGAAATACCGCCCCGACCCTTGCAAATGGGTATGCACCTGCCCGTACTTCGTCAAAAGCCGGTTCTTGGTCTGCAAACATGTCATTCAGTCAGTACACGACGTACCACCCATATTCTTCCTGGAGGTGAAAAGAAGACGTACTCTTCCTATATGGCAGCACCCGAAGCTAGTACCACTGGTACCCAGGCCACACGCTGAAGCGTCGGCTGCCGCCGGTGAACCATTATCTCCTGCGCCGGGTAATGAAACTATTGGCAGCCACGCGATGAGCCCGGCACCCGAAAACGATAACCCGGATGCCGACGACGACGATGACGACGACGACGCAGTTGATACCCAAATCGGACAGTGGGCGGGAGGGCAGACGCTTCGGGAGTCCTTCCTTGACGAGATACAAACGATCCGGGACTTCTGTGATGGCTTGGAATACCAAGTTCAATTTGAGGATCGCCGTATGCTCGAAACGTTGCAGCGCGAAGGGGCGTCGTTTCTGCGCTTAGCGCGCAGTTGTCTTGGTCGGGAGAGGAGGTACAATTCAACAAGAGGGGCGGCGCCGACGACGTGGGAGAAAGCAACAGCGAGTGCGATGTTCTATAGGACACGACCACCGCCTCGCGATGCCAGCACTTGACACGTTGATAAGCATATCTCACGTTCATTCCGGATTTTACTTCCGCAAACAATCCCACTACATCTTATCTTTATTCTTTGTTTATTCCTTACAGTACCACTACTTGCTTTATTATATATACACTACATACATGACCCATTTCTGTGTTGTGCGCTATGACTCCAAATGGTTGTCGCAGGTTGTCGCGGCGTGTCCACGTGACATTGTTTGGCTGTCGGACGGGGGGAGACGTAGGACACTTCACAAGAGGCGCACAAGAGGGCACAAAGTATCCCGCGCCACAATCACGGACCCCATCAAACCAGACCCAGGGGCTTCCCCGAAAAGGAGTATCGGGCGGCGGCAACGCGTCGTCGCCGCCATCGTTCCCGCCGTTTGCATTCGATGATCATAACACATCACTGCGTGTATTAGTACATAGTCACCTTTCATCCCACCGTTCTACCCCGTTTCTGACTTGTTCTATGTATTATTTTAATAGTACAGTATACTTCGTTTCTTATAAAATAGTCTATGCCAGTACTAGGAGAGGCTGGCTTGGATTCACTATGACGGATATTCCTTACAAGTGCTTTCAGAATGCATGATAGGAATAGGCCTTGCATTATGTGGTATGTACATGAATATTTACAATGGCAGCACCGAGCAAGATCACTGTTCAGTAAATTGCTATGGGCTGAGAAGGGGGTAGTGGGAAAGCTGGGGCGCCTTGGAGAGAATGAACAATGTATTGCTAGCTACCTACACTGTATCTGTAAGCTAGTTGTTGAGCGGGGGATGGAAACCCGCCCGTCCAACCCCAGGGCTAAACACCATCCTAACCACCCATCCCTAAAGCTCTAGGAGAAGACCTAACAGATATCTGTCAAGACGAAGGTGGATAGCATAGATATGAGCGCATCTGACCGCGCAGAGGGGGAGAAGACTCAAGAGAGGAGGAAGGGGTGGTGGGGTGGTGGTGGTGGTGGTGGTGGTGGTGGTGGTGAGCGAAGGAAAATGGCAACGCGACGTCGCCGCCGATCGCAATTACCCCGAAGCTCCTTTTCGGGGAAGCCCCTGGGTCTGGTTTGATGGGGTCCGTGATTGTGGCGCGGGATACTTTGTGCCCTCTTGTGCGCCCTCACAAGACTTCCGACGCCATATTTCCTCCGTCAAATTGACGTTCAGCGTGGGAACTTTCTGTTCTCCTGGCGGGGGGATTGCTGTTTTGCTGATCTTCCCGCGCCACCGCATCTTGCATATTCAACATCGTCTGGGGCATCGCAGGTGCTACCAAAGTGGTCTGAAATGGTCTGAAATGACCCCAAATATCGATTTTGGCTTCCTGGAAGATGTTCCTCCCACCAAAAGCATTATAGTATCACTGTACATACATAAATAGCCTGCTTGCAACTACTACACACATCAGAATATTGCTATTGATATTAGAAAATGACACAGTGCTTTTTATATGAATTTATGACTAGTTAAAAGTATGAGGAAAGCCCACTAGAGCCTGAAGAGCGGGCAAATGAGAGGATGTGGCAAAATGCTGTGGCTGTGATAAAACAGCATTCTCCCACGGCCTGAACGTCAATTTGACGGACGCGATGCGACGAAACAGCGTTTTCGCTGGCTTTGGCGTGCTGCTAGCGCCAAAAAATGACCCCCCGCAGCTTACTTCGTGCCGTCAAATTGACGTTTTTCGTGAGAACTTTCTGTTTTGAGTGGCGCTGCGCGCGGCCAGTGGTAAAGCACATTGGGTAGGCTCTACCGCCATCGTCCCGCTCAAATTCCCTCAAATAAAATTATCAGTATAGTCTATGTATGCATACCATTGCGCTACATAAAAAAATTAGGCCTTACAGCGGCTTGTGGCCAGCGAACGAGCCCAAACGCGCCTCCCAAGCCATTTCCGCGACTCCGCCACACGTCGCGTGCCAGCCGGCACTTTTCCGGAACGTCAATTTGACCCTTCGCAGCTCTACTTACATTAATATTCCCCGCCACTTCGGCGAGGAGATCTCCAGGCCCGCCATCAGAGGCACGCTCGAAGTCCCCTACGCAGCGCACGACACGCGTCCTCATCTCCTCCGCTTTCGCCATAGCCAATGCATCCAAGGGCGGGTCCTGGCACGTGTAAGACCACACCGAGAACAGTCTGCGCACATTCGTGATACACGTGCTCATCTCGATTTATACATCAATGTATGAGCATACTGCCTGCACCGTGATTTCCCCGGCATGGTGCACGCCGCGTCCAAGAAGCTGACTGACTACGACATAGGAGTTCGCATTGGAGCACGGTATGGAGCCGGTCACGTTGAACACACCCATGATCTTCGGCCCCGTCCTGCAGGATCCCGCGACGGGCCCGAACATGCTAAACATGGGTGCGGCAGGTACCAGCTCTTCCCGGACATGTTGGAGGTCCTGGGGGACCGTCTGCCGCAGCTCTGCGATGTGCGCGGTGTGTCGTTCTTCTTTCTCGTTGTCCACTCTCCTGTTCTCTATCTTCCTTGGTTCCTTCCACCTCCCTCTTTGTCGGTAAATGGCCATAGCTGACCTCCGTTCGCGAACGTCGCCGAAGTGTACGTCCTTGCCTCAACCCCACCGCTACCGGCATCTCTCCCTGGCTGTGGCCCCACCTAGCAGCAAGGCGTCCGGCACCTGCACCACGGGAAAGCCTCCCCAAATGAACACGTGCATGCAAACATCGGCATAAAAGGCAGCGGTGGAAGACTTTCAATGGAAAGGTTTATCAGGTGGGAGCAGAACTTGAATGATGCGATGGATTCGATAGTGCTAGAGAAGTGGGCAGAAAAGGAGAGAACGTTCTTGTGAGCTTAAGATGTCGAAAGAATGGCTATTTTGTATTATATTGTATGTAGGACCTAGGTTTGAGGGACACCGTTGTCAGTTGGCGTAGCTTCGAGACAGAAGAGGGGTGCGTACCTGCGAAATCTTCGGCTCTGCTCCCCTCTGCATAAGACAGTCTGCAAGTTGCATCCATCTCAGAGCTAGCACGTCATTCGTTCGCAAAAGGAATGTAAGAACATGCACTGTTCAGCTATCGACCAGACCGACATGACAGGAGCGGCAAGAGCATAGTTTTCTGCTAGTTGAAGAGACTAATCAGAGATTATCGCAGAATTGGAGCCATTCCACTCACCTTTAGATCACAGCGGCCTCTGATGCAGACTTTGTCATTGCCTTCCCACCTGCCTCGAATGACCTACAGGGCCTTCACTTTTGTTCGCAGTCCCCGTCGCAAGATACATGCGGGGTTGAGAAGAACTCGCGATTCAGAGCTGTATTTAAGCCCATGTCTCTGAGTATCACTGCAAGTAGTAGAGGTCCAGAGACATATCCAGCTTGCTGCCTTAAGCCTCGCCGTACCCGCTATTGCTCAAACTCCTGATGGTGTCGTATGACGAGCGCTGACGCAGGCCGGTGAGAGTGACTTGGCGATGTGTGCTCTCATTTATAAAGGCGGGCTGTGATATTGATTGGCTGGACTGAGGTGTATCCAATTGCAAGTAAGCTCGAGGTTGCTAATGTGGTGACTGGTCGTCAGCAGGACAGGTTGAATCGGGCCGGCGTTTTCGCACGCTCATCAATGACTTTCAGGGTCTTCCGAGTCAACAGGTTACTTGTCTACCAGCTTCAACTGCGCCACGTACAGGAAAATTCTTGATAACGTGGACCCTGGAACCATGAAGCCTCGAGGAATTAGCTATCCATAAGGCACACTCTGGGTGCCTCCGAAGCTGCAAATCTAGCAATACTTATGCCAGATAATACTATCAGCTGCCAGTGCTGGTGTCACCGATCACAAGCTCTTTTGATGATTCCAACTTAGTAACTGCAGAAGGTTCTAGACACTGGCGCTAGTAGACGTTCGCGGTCTGATGATGTTATGCCAGCAGCTGGAAGGTATGACGGGCACAGCGCATTCTCTTCTCCTCGACTGAAAACTGACGCCAACCCATCCTTCACATCTGATCACACACCATGACACTTGAAGAAGCCCTCAGGGTCAGCGCACGACCCACAAAAACCACTCCCGTCACCGAGGCCGACTCACCTTTCGATGACGCCGACGCAGATGTAGTCTTGCGATCGTCGGATAATGTCGATTTCAAGGTCTTCAGGCTATTTCTCTCATTTGGATCACCATTCTTCAAAGACTTGTTCTCGCTTCCCCAGTCGGTGGGCAATAACAGCGAGACGAGGGGTGGGCTACCGGTGGTGCCGGTGTCGGAGACGGCGAGAACTCTGCGGATGCTACTCTCTATGTGCTATCCGATGGGAGCAGTGGATCCACCAGCTTTAGACAAGCCAGATGATGTGGCTATGCTGCTGGATGCAGCCATCAAGTACGGGCTCGAGAGAGTGGAGAAGAGAGCGCGGGAGGCATTAATCGCCCCGCCTTGCATGCATGGCAATGAAGTCCGTGTCTTCGCTATTGCATGCCACCACAAGATGGACGCAGAGGCGAAGGCAGCTGCCAGAGCAACTCTGGAGCAGCCCGTCGCGGACCTGGAAAGCGGACCCGAGCTGGAGTTGATATCCGCTGCTAAATTCTTCCTCGTGCTGGAGTATCACAAAGCTTGTATCAAAGCTGCACGGGAAGCCGCACGCAAGTTCGCTCCTCACGCTACAATATGGCAATCGTGCCCGAAATGCAGTCGCTACGGTCAAAAAGAATTCAAACCCGTCGCTTCTGTAGGGACACCAACATCCGCGTTAACTCTATTGAACGCTGGCGGCTTCCCCAATAGCGCAGAGATCGAGAAGGTCATGGAAGCTAGCTTAAAAGGCTCATTGCAAATCCGATGCTCCTGCTCTTAGGAAATGACCCAAACTATTAGTAGCGATGCTCACTCGATGGTAAAATTGACTCGCGAGTCAGTGGCCGCGTATCAAAAGATGCTGGAAGATTCAGTCGAGTCGGCGAGTTTTTATTTTCAAGTGGTGGCAGGCCGTCCCTCATGATTCTCCACGCAGGTCCCGTTGGATCTCCACCTCTGAAGCCTGCAGATGGCTATGGCTCGACTCATTGTCAGGTTGGTCCTTATATCGCCAAGGCTCTGTGATATAATCAATATTCTCCAACAGAATAGTCTGGGATGGCACATGACGTGATTTGAAACAAGACTCTGAAACCAATGTTCTTGGCACCTCAATTTCAGAATGTCAATCGAAATAATCATGCAGTTCTGTTCTCCATCGTCTGAACAACAAGAGACTTCTATCCCCCAATATCCGAACCTTGCACTCTAGCTTGACCGACTTTGAATCTCTCTGCTTCGCATGTCAATCGACGTTCTCTAGCGCTTCTGGTTTTACTCTTGGCTATCTGGACAGCTTGGGCGTGGTTTTCGGTGTGAGAGCTCTATTTTCTCATCGGCACAACTTGTGCTTCAAATCAGTCAATGCGTTTGCCGCCTGATTCTGATCCAAAGTCCACTCTTCGTTCCTCCGTTGATGATATTTCTCAGGCCAAGTGCTGGCCTTGCCTCGATCTAAACTCGAACACCTCCGGGAAATGTTTTCAGATCGCACGGGCGCCCATGTGTGTGCTCCCAAATTACACATTTCACCTGGATTTGTAGCCCCTATATGGCGCCAGAAACCGTATTACAACCCAACCACCAAAGTTGTCGTGAAAGAATAGGCTATATCATTACTTCGCGCAGTGTTTGCCTCTGCATTATCAAGCCGACTGCAGAATATGGAGAACAATTTGAAATTGGCCCCTTGGGATATGGAAGCCACATCAGCATTTGAAACCAAAGGTAAACCTGGAGCCATATCAGCTTCGAGACGCCATGTGGGGCATTTGATCTCACAGCATGCAATGCTTTCGCATTTCTGCGAACGGTACAAGGCAGCCACATTTTCGCGCACGGACCTGCTATAATATAGGGCACCCCAAGGGCCACAACTACACATCTGCCGTCATTTTCTCTTCTCCCTCTGAATTCAAATATCAATATGGTCAGACTCAATCTTGTCGCTCTTGCAACATTCCTATTTTGCGGTCTGGCCACGGCTCAGCACAATATTGTCTTCAACTGCGCTAACATTCCACGTAAATCGCCTCAGTCGCCTCCTTTGTAGACGACACTAATATATATCGATGCAGAAACTTGTACCAATATGGTAGTATTGGCATCTCTCCTTTTCAGAGGACAACGACTGACATGCGAATGACAGTGCTTTGCAGCGAACAAACGCGTTTACCACGAGATGCACTACGATTCTAATACTGGTCACAAAGCGGGACGCAGGGTAGCCGCAGGCTGCCCGACACGAAACCGTTGCAATACACATCCCCCAACCGCTGCCCGCACTACGTGGGTCGGAAATCCATTTGATTCACATTGTATATTCATACATCACCAATAGCTGTGACGAATATCCATTTGCGAGCACCCATGGTGTAGGGAAAGGAGGATGGTACTCCAACACAGGAGCAACCAATCGCTGTGTCTCGAGGGCGGAATGCAACAGTAAGTGTAACTATTTTGACACCAAGTCTATATTCTCACATACATACCCTCATTTGCAGGCCAGGGCGGCTCTTTGAGTGCGTTTTATCAATCCTTCCGCCAAGTGGACCAAACGGCGTTCGGAGTTGTACTCATCAATTACGGCAATCTACCGTTCTGTACCAATGTGCATCAGCCTAGCGATGGCCAGTTCGCAACTGGAGTTCGTCCTCCCTACAGACGCGACGTGGAGCTGCCCGAGCGCGCGAGCGATACAATTTCCGCCGCAGATAATGAATACAAGACGGCCAGTAACAGAACTGTCCTTTCTCTCACTGGTCCACTCGCCGTTGGAGAGAAAATCTTCATCCCAAATGAGAGTTGGCAGACCAATCCCCAGGCGGCAGCGGTATTGGCCCAGGATATATCGCTGGATGGCCCGAACGATGACTGCACAGGCAGAGCTGCGCAGATAGAGGCCGCTGGTAAGCTGTCCGTGGGGGAATTGGGTGTGTATGATACTATCGTGCAGGCTGTGTGAACCTCGAGAGAAAATAATCATGTATGTTACCGCTATTGAATTGAGATATGCATGGTGGCGAAAATTCCAAGAAAATTCCTCAGCAATGGTGAGCGTGCGAAAATAAACCGGCCCGGCCCGACAGCACCCACCACGACGGTCAACTCTTGGGGCTTCCTGAAATATACCTCAGCGGCTCTCGGCTGATCAACGCCACAGCTATCGCATCTACGTGAGAGAACACACCACCTAAATCATCCCCAATACCTTTCCCCAGCGTCCGCCAGACGACAACTATCGGGTGATGGGCTCAAGCTGGTTATGTCACTACTGCAATGCCCATCGACGTGGAACTACGTTCAGCTTGGAGTTATGACTTCCTTTTTTGAACCTGCATGTGTACCTTGCATTGGATATGCGAACAGAAGCGTCGAGCCTTTGGAGTGGTCGGGAGAGAAGTGCCGAAGTTTTAGGCTGCACAAGAATAATGCATAGAAGTAAGTAGCCGATCTTGTGATCCCCGCTGCAGGTTCTCATCATCTCTTTTCAGACGCTCATGTCGAAATTTCCCAGTAAAAAGGACGACCAGTGGCAAGCCACGCAGTCACCGCATCCCAGGACTTCTGGATAGTCATATGCGCCGTATTTGAGATTTCACAGGTGCGCACGCCTCTTCTGTATCGAGGCTATGCCAATTGACGATGGTGTCTTTCATATTATACAGCATGCCACAACATTTCTTTTGACACTTTAAGGCTACTTACAATAACGCACCCCTCTTTCTGCGCGCACTTCTTCCATTCCAGCAACCAAGCCGCTGGATGATCCGAGGAGTTACCCCACCTGATGAACTTGTCCGTGCCTGGCTTTTCTACTGCGTCACTCGTGGTGAGGGCCGCCTGTATCCACTCGTCGCCTTTTGCCTGAATCGTCGGCTGGACTAGACGGGATCGGAGGGCTCGGTGATTGACGTGCAGGCGCACGATGGCTTGTAGCAAGGTGGAATCGACACTGCATAGAACGAGGGGTGCGCCCATGCAGCATGCTGAGGGCGGACGCACGCTGCGGCGATGTCTGTGGGCGGAGTCAGTTATGGTTATCAGCCAACGAAGGAGTGGTGGAAGAGACGAAAAACCTTCGACTATGGGAGTGCGGACGGGAGCAAGAAGAGCGACATACTACACACATCGCAGAATCTGGTCGCCAGTCTCGCGGGACTACTGTCCGCGCGCACGAGCGAACTCCTAGGTGGACTTATCTGGTGGTGACTTCTTCGATGCGGCGTAGACTATGCCAGGCAGCGTGGCGGGGGAGCCGGCCCAGCCCACTCGTACGTTGATGGGCTCCGGTGTAAGCTCAGTTGACGCGGATCAGGAATGTGCGCAGAACTTTCTCGGTGTACCCTCGCGCGCGCCAGGGTCCTTCCAAAGCTCCATGGACGCGTCAGCCATGTCGGTAATCATCTCCACGCCAGTGAGGGCAGCGTCAGGGACGATGGCGGCCTCGCAGCCAGCAGGGAACTTGGCCCAAATGGCGGGAGGTCAACGCGTTGACGGGCCGCGAGCGGTGCTGCAGCGCGCAAGACAGTATTAGCGGCCGGAGGCGACGGCATGGCCTTGGTCAGCGACTTGGAGGAAACCTGTCGCGCTGTGACGAGACCATGGAACTTGGCTGCGCGTGGGCTTACATTGTCCATCGAGATTCGAGTGCATGCAGCACGGAGGGGGTCATGACTTTGGGCCGACGCGGTTGACGCTGATGACGCGTCGCTGACTAATACGCATTCGCAACGTGCCCACTGCCATCCGCCGATATCGGATATCCAACGCGCATGACGATAGGTGGCACTCGAAAGAGACAAAACATGATGCGGTGGCGATAGATGATACGACACGGAGCGGTTGTTATTACTCCCCCAAACCTTATCACTAGACTTCGATGGCCTTGATGCGAGCCACCTGCAGTGTCTGGTCGGTGCAATGGTGCTTCCTCTGTATGATCGTCTCTGATATTCTCTTAGCAGAATAGCCTCTAGGGCAGCGCATAGCGCGGTTTGAAACCAGAAGACTCGGAAATAGGCGGTCTCGGTGTTCGATGTTGAAGTGAAACCCATGAGGTTCTCCTGAGTCCTTTTCTTCAGCTTCAAACCGCGGGGCCCTTCTATCTCTAGGTCAATGATAATCACAGCTCTGCCTTAATGTCAAACATCGAATGCCTCAGCCACTCTAGTCTCTACTTCGTATATGACTTATCCTTTCTCAGTACTGTTCGTGCTAAATCGAATCAGGCTGCGAATCTTCTCTTCGGCGCCTGGACAGCTTAGGCGTTGTTTCGCATCACGGTCTTTGCATACCACTTGATATGCTCCTCATGGTGAGCAATGGCTTTACTAGATTTGAACCCACCCACCTTCATAGCTATTGTTCTGATCGCATGCTTCTGCTTCATCAGCATCTGAATTTGCTATTGGCATACCCTACACAATGTCTGTGCATTGCCGTGGATGGAACGCGGCGAACAGGTTTGCCACCGGACTTGCTATAAGATATGGCGTCCCCAAAGCACCCAACCACAGATCACTACCTCTTCTCTTCTCCCATTGTACTTCAACTGCAATATGCTCACTCCCACTTTTGTCGCCCTTGCCACACTCCTGTTCAGCGGTCTGGCCACGGCTCAGCACAATGTTGTCTTCAACTGCGCCAACATTCCCCGTAAGATGCTCCAGGACTTTCAGAGGCAAAGCTAATTTCTTTTCTGTTAAGAAACCTGTAACAACATGGTAGCGCCAATCTCTCAACTTCTTATACGAAAATTACTGACATGTGCATCACAGTGTTTCGCAGCGAACAGGCGTGTCTACTTCCAGATGCACTACGACTCCAACACAAACAATAAGGCTGCACGAAGGGTAGCTGCAGGCTGCCCGACGCCGAACCATTGCAATACCGCGCCCCCGGCTGCTGGTCGCACCACGTAAGTCGGACACACGGTTGATAGCCTCCCAAATATTTATACAGTGCAAACATTAGCTGCGATGAGTATCCATTTGCAAGCACGCATGGCGTAGGCAATGGAGGATGGTACTCGAACACAGGAGCCACCAACCGCTGCGTTTCTCAGGCAGAATGCAACAGTAAGCAGGACCCGTTCCAACGAGCTCAGGTCTGACTTCGTCCGCAGGCCAAGGAGGCTCTTTGAGCGCGTTCTACCAATCCTTCGGCCAGGTGGACCAGACTCCGTTCGGAGTTCAGGTCACCAACTACGGCAATCTGCCCTTCTGCACAAATGTGAACCAGCCCAGCGATGGCCAGTTCGCGACCGGAGTGCGTCCTCCGGTCAGACGCGACGTGGAACTCGCCGCGCGCAACGATACAATTTCCGTTGCGCTGCACGAATACAAGACGGCCGGCAACCACACCATCCGTTCTCTCACTGGCCCACTCGCTGTTGGAGACAAAATTTTCGTCCCCAATGAGGATTGGCAGACGCACCCCAAGGCAGCAGCGGTGTTGGCCAAGCGGGACGGCCCGAACGATATCTGCACCGGTACTACTGCTCAGCTGGAGGCCGCTAGCAAACTCGCCACGGGAGAGTTGGGCACGTACGATACTGTCGTGAAGGCTTTGTAGGCTTTGAAAGAAACCATAGTGTATTTGGCTAAACTGATATGTATATGATCATTTGTCAGTGTTTTTAAAATTGGTAGCAGCTACCCAATCCTATGTAATCAATTGTCAGTATTCAACCATTGAGCAACCAATCTCGGTCAAGTCTTGTTACTGCCTTTGGAAAGTAAGGCCGTTTTCTAGATGACTAACATCTACCCAAGCAATTCACGCACAACAGTATTAGCGTGTTCCGTGAATGAGAAGCTGACATAAATATTGTACCTCAGAGCCGCAGATTCAAAGGAACCTATGCAACCATGATATGAGCTATCATAGCGCTATTGGAGAGTGAGTAAACAGACCCGTGAAATGGCATCTTCCAGCTGACTGAGATATGTGGAAGTTGCCTCGCGTGCAATTTGAAGTATGGACTGGATATTAATGGCGTCTTCGGTCTTGGATCGAGAGCAATAATTGCAAACAAGACGCAGTGGTACAGCCCTGGCTGCCATAGTCTGCTTGAACTCCTTTCTACTAGGAATGCGGTCCAGTATCTCGAGCTTGAGTTTTTCTTCTGATCTTCGCACTGTAAAATTCCGCTGAGAGCGGCAACCAGAGCAATATTGACGGACCGTATCACGATTGTCTGATATGACTGGCAAGTTGATATCAGCCAAAGCTTCTCGTGCGGATTTGATGCAAGCTTGGTGATGCTCGAATAAAAGAAGAAGTGTGGCGGCGGAGAGGTACTCCAGTTCGGGGCCGGACTTCATCTCTAAGAACAAATGCTCAAGAGCTGCCCTAGCAGCTGTTCTTGTTTCTGCATCTAATTCATGCCGGTAGGCTATTGCAAAGACACGGATTTCGTTCCCGCATAAGAGTTTCGGAGTGACTAGGGTTGCCCGCAGGAATTTGACGAGCTTCTCCATCTTGTACTTGATGGCCGCCTCCAATAAATGATCCACATCCTCGAGCCTGTCGAGGAATGGTTGCTCCAATGCTCCCATCGGATAGCTCATGGACAGTAACAATTGTAAAGTTCTAGCTGTTTCTGGCAATTGGACTACCGGCAAGCCTCCTTTGCTCTCACTGTCATCATTTGCGTTCCAAGGGAGCGAAAGTATGTCACGGAAGACTGTGGATCCGAACGACAAGAAAAGTCGGAATACTTTGAAGTCGATGTTATCTGAAGATCTCAGTGTGACATCTGCATCTTCAGAGTCAAAGGGTGCGCCAGCATCAGCTCTGGGTTGTGTGCCGTCTGTTGCCGGTGCGATGTCGTGCTTGATTCGATCAAAGGTCACCTGAAGAGTGGGGATTATCAGCAGTCAGCTCTGGGAACCAATCGAAAGGTTGACTTGCCAAGGATATTGCATCTTCACTCTGCGAATATATATGATCTGTAAACAGGCGTGCCAAATCTTCTGATGTTCGTTCATGATTGCATACTAGACAGGTGAGAGAAAGTGACCCAGCTCCCTCCAAGATGGCAGTCACCGCCGCTCTATCTGGTAAGCCGCTGTGGAAGCTTTCGGAGATGGCATCTGGTATTTGTGGGTCATCATCCATACGGAACATTTGAGCGGACTTGCATTCCGAGCAATAGTGAGGACGTGCGAGGTACTCGGCTAGGCCAGGCCACTGCGATGGTTCAATCTGTGTGATAGATCTATGTGCAGCTACACGACAATCTTTGTGGTACTGGAGGAGGTGAAATAGTTTAGCAGCGGACAAGAACTCTAGCTCGGATCCGCGGTTGCTTTGCAAAATTGGATCCGACACATTTGCCAGTGCTCTCGCCGCTTCTTTGGCCTCTGCATCCAAATTGTGTCGATCGGCGATAGCGTACACGCGAAGTGCGCTGTTCTGCAGGTGTTGGGGAGCAACTAGCGCCTCGCGTACACGCTTTTCCACTTTCTCGACGGCGTACTTGATGGAAGCCTCCAATAGCAGGTCGATATCCTCAAGCTTGTCTAATACTGGCCCCTCCATTGGATAACACATAGTTAGCAGCGTCTGCAAAGTTCTCGCCGCCTCTGGGACAGAGATTACCGGTAGCCCATCCCTCGACTCGCTGTCATCAGCTGCCGAATGAGGGAGTCTGAACATGTCTCTGAAGAAAGGAGATCCAAATGAGAGGAAGACCTTGAAGGCCCTGAAATCGACGTGATCCGACGATCTCAGTATCACATCTGCATCGGCGTCATCGAAAGGTGAGCTGGCATCGGTAATAGGCGGCGGGCCTGCGATGGCTGTGACATGCTCTTGAACGGAATCTGACATCAGTGATGTTTCGAGAAATGTATGGTGGTGTTGGTGGTGGTGGTGGTGGTGGTGAGGAGTTGTTGGCGGTGGATGTCGAAGACCAATCCAACGTGTATGGGCGCTTAAAGCCACACTTTATAAGTACCACTGTACCAGAATCCAACCGAGGCCCCTTGAAGTTATGTCACGTTAAGTCTCGACTATTTGGAGATGGGACTGGCACCCGCTGACTGTTTGTCGACACTGAACACAGGTATGGTTCCAGTAGTCTCGTGGAATACGGTGAAAGTGGTAGAATTGAATTCCGAGCGTAGAAAATTGGCAAGCGCTTTCACCGTTTTCATGGACGCTTTGCGATGATTTTTCATTCCCGAGAGACCTGTATCAGACAGGCAGCATGTTTAGTCCATGCGCAAATGATGCAATCGTGATAGGTTTGGTGAGAGTCGCTCTGGTAGATACTCTGGCTTCTTCCTTGAGTTTCTACAGACAAGCGATAGCGAATGTGTGAACTGCGTTGTCACGGCTGTCGGAGTTGTTTGGGAGCTAGTAACGCCTCTCGCAGTCTCTTCTCCACTCTGGCTAAGTCGTACGTGAAAGCTGCATCTATTAGAAAATAAGATGTTCGAGCTTGTCTCTGGCCCACTCACGGGTAGCTACAGTTGAATAGCACATCACCGTGAGCATCCCCAAAACACTGGTACTCTCCGAATCGTGGACGACTGGTGATTTGTCCTTCAATTGGACGACATGATCTGAGTTACAGGCCGTTGCTTGAGGAAGTAAGAAAATGTCGTGGAAAAAAGGTGACACCATCGCAAGCAGCATATTGAACACCTTGAGGTCGACATTTTCGGACGATCATAGGATAATGTACGCACCTACACAGTCAAATAGTGAGTTGATTAGGATTACGGGTATTGCGTGGTTTTCGTCTGGCACGCACGGATGGGAGTGTAAGGGGATGAGGTTTTGAGAGATTTGATGTTCGATGGTGGTGCCCTGTGCATGAAGGCCTGCAAAGAACGTCGAGAAGACTTTTATGGTTCATATGGACCGGCTATTGACGCGCGGCCCGGAGTGATGGATTTGGGTCTTGAAATGCCTTGTTCGGCGAGGTGCGTGCCATTTTTGATAGTTCTGTGCCTGATCTGTTTTTGAACACTTTCTCCAAGGCGGAGGCTGCGTATATTGTTGACAAGCGTAGATATCATTGGGACTTGAAAAATACGAGCTTGAGAGGCGAGTCCTGGGTTGAGCAGAATCGTAGTATATAATGGAGGGGTACAAGTGATGCTGACTTCTGGAAGGCGGTGCCCAGCCGGGCAAGTACGATGACATCTGCTGCTCGGACATAAAGCTTGCATAAAGACCGAAAGTCTATTGGGAAATAATCTTGTTCCACGCTGCGCGGGAGGACACCGGTGCCTAAATGCAAATTCGAGCGAAGACCACTTCCTCGCATCCACGATAACCATCGAACGCCCATCCCATCAGTCATGGCCGCTATGACAGACAAACCCAACACAGAAACCACAGTTCAAGAACCAAGTTCCATCACGGAGGCTACCGCACCTTTCGATGATGTTGATGCAGATGTCATCCTGCGATCATCAGACAACGTCGATTTCAGAGTCTTCAAGTTACTGCTTTCGATGAGCTCCCCATTCTTCAAAGACATGTTTTCACTTCCCCAGGGAGCGAAAATGGTTGTAGATGGTGGTGGTGAGACGAAGGATGAGCTACCGGTCGTTCCGGTGTCAGAAACTGCAAAGATCCTGAGACTGCTATTGTCCATGTGCTATCCGCTGAGCGCTACAAAGCAGCCGGCTTTGGACGATATCGAGGACGTAGAGTTGTTGCTAGATGCAACCATCAAGTACAGCTGCGAGGGGGTGGAGAAACGTGTATCCGAAGCATTGGTCACCCCACACTTGTTGCGCGACAACCCGGTCCGTGTATTCACAATCGCCTGTCGGCACAAAATGGATGCAGAAGCTAGGGCAGCAGCCAAGGCAACACTGCTGCAGCCTAGCATTCTAGAAGGGCCTTGCGGCCCAAGCATCCAGTATCTTTCTGCCGTACAGCTTTTCAACCTCTTGAAATACCATAAAGATTGCATGATGGCCGCGCGGAATGCCGTCGTCGATTTGTCGTGGTCAGCACTGGACCATCAAAATGCTCCACCAGCACAGTTCTGTGCGTCCTGCAGGAAAACGAGTAGCTTCAATCACGTGAAGAGCACAGCACTTTTAAGTGCAGTATCGGCGGTCTTGTTGCAGAGACTGGCGAGCAAGGAAGACGTCGAGTCGGCCATGGAAAAACATGCATCCTATCCTTATGTGGCTTGCGCCAATTGCAGTACTAGTAGAATCCACGGGGATTTGGCTGCCGTATACAGATGGAGACGCGAGGTGACGGAATCGTTTCTGTCGAAGTTGGACCAAGCGATTTCTTCGGTGAGTTCCTTCATTATAAGACCTGGTAACATTAAACAAGTTACTGAAGGCTCCTGTTTCGTAGGTGAAGCTGGATGTCCGTTTTTGAAACGCTCTCACGTACGCTGGACGCTGGTGATATAGGTAAAACCGTTGTCTCAATTTTTATGATTGGTAAAAATTTGGACTGACGACTTCACAGGGAGAGTACGTTTGGCACGGTCATGGTGGATGGCATAGGGAGATAGGATGTTAGCATTCAATAACTTGAGAATTATGATCCAGCGCGCACAGGCTGTGGACACTCATATGCTAATAGTTGTCAATTGAATATGATCAAGTTGATGCGCATGTTCATTTGCATGTGCTGCTATACAGATAAATTAGCAAGCAATTAT